>CM065464.1:10155500-10180500 GCA_032872475.1 Leptopilina myrica (nomen nudum) | reverse complement strand
TCCTGAATATTCTCGGAGAGCTTGTATATATATCTTGAATGGAGACTTGAGTCGACTGTCGATCCCTGGCCGATATTACATATACAGTATATGTATCACAGGCAGATTTAAATATATATATATATATATGTATACATCGATTTGTGTAAACATATGTGTGTGACATTCCTTGTCCGCATGCCGTCGCGGTAGACAATATCACGCATTCACAGATTGCGCTGTCAGACTCTCGAATAATATTCGGGGTGACATGCCATGTATATGACTCAGCATCCCCCATGACTTTGGAATATAACTCGGCAACCGTTGCTGCAAAGAGAAGAGGGGTGGGTTCTCATTTCTAGGGAGGATACAAGATCACGTTCCACGTGTCCGTGACCGATCGCGTGCGTTTTATTTTTTTTTATGTCGTCCCTCTATCCATTCCTCAAGCACTTGCTCTTCTTGAGGACTCAATCAGCTAAAAACTTATATATAGCAGGAAAATCTTTAGATTTTTTTAAAAGATTTTGGGAATTAATTCAAAGAATATTGTAGTTTTTCTTCTTGTTTTGACAAACGTTGCCTATGGTTTGAAAATATGAAAAAAATAATTTTCCTTCTTAACATGTATTAATAATAATGTACTTTTGTAAAATTTCGTTTAAGAATATTTAGAATTAAGCCGCAATGATAATGGATTTTCGAATGACGACACCTTTTTTTCTTGAGAAAAATAATTGCAGCACGCATGTTGTAGAAAAACGTTTTAAATTCCTTTTGATAAAAAAAAAATGAAAGACCCCCTCGAGAGGGTATAATTGTCAGTTGTTGTTGTTGTTGTTTCCATACAGCTTGTGCGGCAAACTGTGCACGTGTCGTATTAATCCTGGCTGATGGCGTTAAACATGAGAATGGGGGATCCCGAACCTTACGAGTCGAAGCAATTCGGCAATGGAATTTCTCTCCTAATGAGAGCCCTATTAGGAAGGTAACAGTAGGCATGTGCGGTTTCTGTCACCCGCGCTCGTACTGTATATACAGCAACGCGGGTCGATGTAAATCAGATTAATTAGAGCCATGAACGGGGCGTGCTGCTAGTTACTTTCCTTTTTTTCTTTTTGCTCCTCATTTATATAATCAGAGATATTTTTTTAAAATTATATTTTGTTTGGTTTTATTTTAAATTTTGTTTTTATTTTCTATTTTTTCTTTTTTCTACTTCGTTTATCTATTTTTTTATTTTCTATTTTGATTTTCTATTTTCTATTTTGTTTATCCAATTTTGCTTTAATTTTCATTTTTTTTATTTTGCTCTAATGATTTTCCAACTTCAGAGTTCATTTATTGCTAGAAGATGATGAAGATTCTTCATAAAAATATCATTGCTAGGATTCGATGGGATATAGCTGATGTTTGCGACTACTCCTTTTCGTTTGTGGAGAAAGAGATCCGCGTTGTTGTAATTTAACAGGGTATAAAAGCGTGACTTTCTTAGGCGCACGGTTCTCTATTTACGTGACCGTCGATACCTGCTTCTTCACAAAAATCACATCAACTTTTTTTGCTTTTGCTTTTTTTGAGCGCGAAACAGTGATTCATCTTCTCTGATTTCAGCTTCAATGTTTATATATATATAGAAGGGAAAATAAGAAACTAATTTTTCATTTTATGGATAAAAATTGGTGTGCCTTACAATTTTTCAATGTTTAAATTTATTTTCTGGTATTTCTGAGGCCTTCTGTATATTTCGCCCACTAAGAATATTAAATTACCTAAATACCTGACAATCGAAATACGTCCAAACCTAAAAACCTAACGACCTAAATATATACATAAAAACCTGTCTACCTACCTAATTACCTAAATACTTAAATACTTCTAAGTACCTGATTACAAATACCTATAACTACATAAGTATTTAATTATACCTAGAAACCTGATTACCTATATACCTAAATACTTCTAAACCTACAGCACTTAGGTATTTTAGTACCCATTTTGGTTAACAGGTACCAAATTGCCGACAAATAGGATTTAGAGTGAAAAAATGAAGAGGAAAATTTTTTTTGAAACTGTACATAGAAGGGAAAATAAAGTGAATCCTACGCCGCTGGGTGGATGTGGGACTTTTAGCGCTGAAATGTCAGGCCACTGATAAGCCAAAGGCATTAATTTCACGGCGAGGTCCCCCAACAGTCTGTGGTCCCTGTTCGCCTAATACAATTATGTTATAACCCCTTTCCAACTCTCTCTCTCTCTCTCTCTCTCTTTCTTCTCACCCTTGAGTTTGTTACATCCGCTACGGTCTTTACTTGGGGGTTTACGGAAGCCCGAGCGTTTATTTCATACACAGCCTCATCAGCATATCCCGAATCCCAACGAAATAACATCAATTTCTCCACATACGTACAAGAAATTTTTTCCTTAAGCGAAAAATTGTGTTTTTCTTTCCTCAAAAGCAACAAAAATTGTAATTTTTGTCTTAAATAAAATATTGTAATTTTTCCTTAAATAAAATTGTCATTATTCATTATAAATAAAACATTGTATTTTTTTCTCAAACAAAAAAATTTTCTTTTTCTCTCCTCAAAGCAAGAAATTTTTACAATTTCCTCTATATTTTAATTGAATAGAATTCATATCCTGAGGAGGAGAATTGTTTGTTGTTTTTGTTGTTCAGACTCACCTATACGATAACATGTTACGAGAGATTGAGGTTTTATTGTTGTCTGCAAAAGTCGTGTTGATAGCACTAAATGTCCTTTTGTTGCTATAACTGCCGCGATTTTATTGTAGGCAATAGAGATAAGAAAGTGGAATCTTAAGATACCTTCCGCAGTAGTCGCAGAATCATTTTAACTATACGCTATTTACTTTCATCACATCGAAAACTACGAAATACGAATTTTGCTACAAAACCGAATTTATTGCTATTCGTTATATCCGAATTTTGCTACATTATATCCGAATTTTACTAAATTATATCCGAATTTCGCTATATTGTATATATAGTGTATAGCGAAATTCGGAAATTCATTCTTGAAAATAGATGCAAAAAAAAGGATTCTCGTTTAATTAAACGTCGCGTCGACACTGGATCCGTGACGCGATATGATTTGATAAGTTGTGTCAACTGCTCGTTAGTTAATTGTCAGAGTTATATTCATGCTGTATATGTGACGACACATGCATATATATATATATATATATATATATATATATTTGAAGCCATGGACAATTCAGTACCAACCACCCTCTTGATGGTCAACGTTCAGCTGACAGCAAGTGTCCAATGAATGCCCTTCATTTGCATTTCACCCGACGGTCACAGTGAGAATCACGCTCTAGATTATTTAACCCTCGCTTCATGTATATATATATAGTATATCTCTAATGTCCGAAAAATTGGCTCCTCAACTTATTTGCATGTTAGGGAAATTTGAAATTTTTATTTTTTACACTATGGTATAAATGGTATGCGGTGAAAAATATATTTGCTGATTTTTTATTTATAGGATGATTCCTCAAAATTTTGAATAAATGCTTCGAAATAATTGAAATATTTTTATAAATATAAGTTAAAATTCTTCTTCCCGAGAATTACACATTATTTTTCTAAATAAATTATTAACAGGTTTATTTTTAAAAAAATGAAAAAAATCTTTGTTTCATTCAATTATTTTTGTAATTTTCTATTAAAACTTAAAAAAATTACATTATTTTTAATACAATTTTAATAAAATGCAATGAAGGAATTTACAATTTTAATTATTAACAAATCGGCTTATTTTAAAAAATGAACAAAATTCTTTGTTTAATTCAATTATTATCTCAAAATTTTCAATTAAATTTATAAAAGAAATTCCATTATTTAAAAAAGATTTAAATAGATTCTTTATAAAAAAATGAATAATTTTTTTTTAAAAATTGTTATAAAATTTTTTAGAAGAATTTAATTATTTAGTAAAACTTTTAAGTAACTTAATAAATTGAACTTTTTACGTCAATTATTAACAATCACGATTATTTTAAAAGCTTAAAAGAAATTCTTTATAAAATTTTAATTATACTTTTAGAATTTTCAATTTAAATCACTATAAAAAATGTTAAAGAAATCATTCAAAAAGAGGTGAAATTAGTTTTTCGCAATTTAAAAAAAAATTCAAAAAAATTTCTTCGCAAGAATTTGATAATTTTCATAATAATTTATTTTATTTAAAATAAATATTCGAAGGAATACAATTATTTTGAACGTTTGTAATTAAAATCCTTTTGCAAGAATTCAATGGTCGACAATAAATTAATTTCACAATTGAAAACACATTTTAAGTGACAAAATATTGAAATAGTTATAGAAAACAAAAAAAATTAAATGTCTATCTTCTAACTGCAAACAAATTTCCGGAATACAAAGATTATAATACTGCTTATTTAAATATTATTAATTATTTTTCAATCGTAACTTCTGACTTTTTCTTAAATTTGTTCTAATTAATTCTAATTAATTTCTCTAATTAATTATTTCTAATTTGTTTCCAATTCTAATGAATTATTTCTCATTCTTTTCCCGCAATTTTAATTAATTTTTTTTTGTCATTTTGAAAAATTTCGCTTTTTAAATTCTGAATTTCAAGAAAAATGTGTTCAGACTTTAGAAAAGAAGCATTTTTTCTCTCAATATTAAATTACCTTCGATATTCCGTTTAAATTGACGGTAAATTAAAATTCTATTACGTATATTATAAATAAATTGTATAACATTTCAATTTTCCAGTTCATCTAAATGAAGATTAGTGGTATGCACTCAAGCGAGTGCTTCTGATTAATATACACGATCAATAATTCTTAAACGTTCATTAACGAGGAGTATCTGATTTTGCCATGTTGATAAATTGAAAGCAAACACATGTATAGAAATATATTGAATGTATAATATAGATCATTCTATCCTAATGAAATATAACATAAATATGATGAAGGGTATATTATTGACATAATATTGAATATAGAGAAAGAGAGAGAGAACATTTTTTTTCCCACAAAACATATTTTATTTTCTTTTTATTTCAATAAATTGAATTTAAATTTGATTTGAATATCACGCACTTGTTGTATATATATATATATATATATATTCTCCATGTGGACAAACTGGTTAAGAGAGATTTTTCTCAGAACACCTGCACACGACATTTTGCTTCTCATCATTCGCATTAATCGCGAATAGCAAAAGACTAGTTTCACATATAAGTATATAATAAAAATGCATTTTCATCATTTGAAATTGAAACAAGAATATATTGAGATTGAAATCTTTATTTTTTTGGGGTTTTTTTATCGCTTATAATCTGGAACTGTTAATATTGTATCTTAAAATAATTTAAAAAAATTTTAACTTTAGAGGAAACTTTTCAAATGTATTTTTTTTTATTTGAACGTCATCATAATTGTAGATACATATCCTTAGTTTGTTTATTTTTTAAAAATGATAATTTTATAAATATAATTTTTTGAATTTTAAATATGAATTCTAAATTAGAATTTTGATGCGTGTGATTTAAATACATTCATTGCGATTTAAATAAAAGTGAAATTGGATTAAAATTTAAAAACTATAGTTGGAAAATGGATCAATATTGAAAAATTCGAAATATAAGAATTGATTCGTTTTTCGTGTTCAGAGTGGGGAAAAAAAATATTGTCGGGAAAATATTATGTAGAGGTATATAGGAGTTGGAGAGAGAAAAGTTATGGCTGTAAATTTAGTTGTATGGAAAAGTGGGTATATTTATTCGCATTGTGAGAGTGAAATGCTCTGGCACGAGTGGAGGTTACGTGGGCTAGAGTGTGGAAGTCAAAGTGTGAATGACAGTTGATTGTAATGCGTGGCACGCGCCTGTCGTAGCGTGGCGCGTTCCACTTTGCGTCTCGACGCGCTCTCGTTGATCGGCCATGTGCGACAGTCACGCTGAATGGTACGCGTGAAAGGATTACTTCAGTTAATCTCAGATACTTTATGTGTCTATATCGTCGATAGGCGTCAATTCTAATTACGTATCGCTTAAAACAAAAAACACTTCAAAAATCTCTAAACATCCCTTTTCATGGAAGTTCCTATATACGATGTCCATTTCTGAAATCATAAATTTTCTATAAACACGACGATTATACGTATGACTTAGATTCTAATATTTTGATGAATTCGTCGTAAAGGATATGAAAACAGAAGGTTAAAAAAAATTCCGTACAATTCTCAGCAAAAATTTCAATATTTTCATAAATATATAAATAATATATAATAATAATAATATAAATATAATATATTGGAAGAAATTCAATTATTTTTAATGTAGTATTTTTAAAAAAAAATTAATCAAAAAATTCTGTTATATTCACAAATAAAGCTTTCAACAAGATTTCAATTATTTAAAATTAAATTTTTACAATATTTTCTATATTTCACAAAAAAACAATTATTTACAACAATATTTATAAAATTCCTATGAAGAATTCAATTATTTTCAAAAATATTAAAATTTTTCATAGGAACTCAATTATTTTCAAGTATTTTAATGAAATTCTTTGCAAAATTCAATTATTTTGATAAATAACAATATTCACCATAAGAATTAAATTATTTTCAAATATTTTAATAAAATTCTTCACAAAATTGCATTAGGTCGAAAAATAACAGAATAATTCTCGGAAATTCAATTATTTTGAGAGAATTTAATAAAATTCTTTACAAAATTCAATTATGTCGAAAATTCTGTTATATTCACAAATGAAGCTTTCAACAAGATTTCAATTAATTAAAGTTAAATTTTGACAATATTTTCTATATTTCACAAAAAAACAATTATTTACAACAATATTTATAAAATTCCTATGAAGAATTCAATTATTTTCAAGTATTTTAATGAAATTCTTTGCAAAATTCAATTATTTTCATAAATAACAATATTCACCACAAGAATTCAATTATTTTTAAAATAAATATTTTTTTTCTTTAAAATTCAATTATTTTAAAAATTTCTCCTTCGCAAAGATACAATTATTTTATTAAAATTTCACAATTTTTTTGAAAAATTCTATTATTTTGAATGAAAAATTCATGCCAGGAATTCAATTATTTTCAAATATTTCAATAAAATTAATCATTTAAATTATAGTTAGATGTAGTTTTTTAGTTTCGACTTGAAAATTAATCATTTAAATACAATTGAAAATTAAATTTTTTTGAAATAATTTAATTATTCTTTTAGATTTTTAATAAAATTCTTCCCCAAGAATTCAAATATTTTCATAATAACAATTCTTTAAAAGAATATCATTATGTCGATGAAAAAAATAATGATTCCAAAAAATTAAATTATTTTTAAAAAATTATAAATTGTTTTTCCAGAAATTCGATATTTTAAAAATGATTCTTATAAAATGATTGACAAAAATTCAATTATTTTTATGAATAATATTGTTCTTCATAAGAATTCAATTATTGTCAAAAATGTTGATAGAATTCTTTATAATATTTATTAATGTTTAAAAATTTTTCGCAATTCAATAATTTAATTATTTCAAAACTAGAAATTGCATAAAATTAGTCGAAAGAAATCAATTACTTGAAAGTTTTTATTAAATATATGTCAAAAATTAAATTATTTTTATAAAAATTTTAATTCTTTGTATGAATATTAAAATTCGTTGCATGGATTCAATTTATTAGCATTAGAGTAAGAATTTCTGAAAAACATCAGAGAAAAAAAAGAAGATATTTGTGATGAAAATTAGAAAAAAGTTAGGGAAAAAAAATATAAAATTGAATTTTTTGTCAGTTTCACAAAGTATCTAAAACGAATTTTTTTCTGTTGTTCTTTTCATATTTTCAATCTATACATATGGGCAAAAGTATCTTTAAAAGTTGACGATATAATTTCTGGGCGATGTCTTCGGTGCGATTTTCAGCGTTTTAGCGTTAATTTCCTGGTTGGGGCGCGGTTTTCGCAAACTAGCAACGCGGAAATGCAGCCGCGATGAAATAAGACTCGGAATGGCTAATAATTGCCGAGCAATGTTAACCAGTGGAGGTAAGAGAGAGAGAGAGACTCTCTCTCTCTGGGATGAATGTACATAGATACAAGGGTGGTTATGTGCGCGCTCGATGCTAAAATTCAAGCTCGCCGAGCTAGGTGCGTTCCCTTTGCTCCTCGCCACCACTTCTCTTCTGATTCCACTCGAGCAGTCGAAGAACAGCCGATAGATAATTGGCGTTGCGTGCCTCAAGATAAACGGCCGTGATTGGCGAAAATAACGATTAATAATTATCCACTCGCGGGATCCAAGGCGGTCTGCCCTCTCATCTCGAAACCCACGGAACCCAAGGAAGGAGAGGAGAAATCTCAACCTATACAGGGTGGCCCCTAAACTTCTTCAATAGGGTGAGAATCCTGATGATCGAATTCCATTCTGATAGTCTTTATTTTCCCACTGTTTTTTATTCTTCGTTTATTTTGTTTTGTTTTTTAATTTAAAAAATTTTTTTTAATTTCTTCTATTTGTTTGTTTTATTTTTTTTATTCTTTGTTTATTTTTTACTTGTTTTTATTTTTTGTTTCTTTAATCACAAGATTGCTACTTTTTTGCCAAAATTACAATCTTTAACTTTTCTCTTTCTATAAAAGAAACTCGGCAATTGAATTGTTATGGTTAATGAGATCATAAAGAATAAAGTTCCCCCTGTTGTCACGTGCCCACGATAAAACTTCTCACTTACAAGAGAATCTACCCCTTTTCAGAAAAGTTTTCAAAACCCTTGGAAATATATTTTAGTACAAGCAAATCAAGTTTACAAGTTTGGTTTGTAGAATTCTGAATATAAAATGCTTTTACACTGGACAAAATTTTCTTTTCTATACTGTAAAAAAAAAAATTAATCAGTCGATAATTAAAACTTTAAAAGTAGCAAAATAGCAAAATTTCGTTTAGAAGTGTTATAAAATTATTGATATTAAAAAAGAATTATTTGCGAAAAGTTGATAAATATTTAGAAAAAAGTATATAGTAAATAGTAGATTTTAACAAAAATGAGTGTAAACACGAGAAAATAATGATATAGAATAAAAATCCTTGCTGCATGACCGTTAAAAATATAAAATCCAAGTTGACGGTTATTGAATTCGATTGTGCAAATGTGGACGGTTTTGCGTTATATTGAAATTTTTATAAGAAAAGCAACGATGACGAGAGGAAAATCGTTCTTGAAAGTTATGAAATGACACAAAAAGAAAATGAGAGCTAGTGACACCGGGCAGTCACTTGAATAAATATCAATCATAAAAACGGCTGTAGAAAATATTATTTTCATACCTTGACGTTATAAGAACGACCGCAGCTGGACGACACAATGAGACGTAATCCAATAACGCCAGCGTGTCCGCCCCGTGAAAGATTTTTTTTTCTTCCCTCAAGATGAATACAAAACTTTTTTTGAAAAATAAGGAGAGTTGACGAAGATGAAGAAGAAGAAGAAGAAGCTTCTTTCGATGAGTTTACCTGAAAAGGAGAAAAATAATATACATGACTCGCAAATTTTTACCCGATTCTTATTCTTACACATGGCACGCGCAACTAAATGCTCAGGGGACACGTTCCTGCTTCTTTTATAATACAGCATATTAGTTTTTTCTTTAAGGATTTATTATTTTCATATTTAAAATGTATATACAACAACACTTCATGATCCCCTTGGGGCACTTTTACATCTCCCAGGAGATCTCTTATGTTTCTAAAGCTTACAAATTTAAAATTTTTCAAAATTTGAGATTGAAAATTAAATTATTAATCAGGGAGTCGATAATGTAATTTCACTTCATTTTCATACCTAAACATTAATTTTTACTTCATTTTCACTTCACTGTCAACCAAAATTTTCTTTTCACTCCATTTTCCCTTCAATTTCACACTCCAAGTAATTTTTCACACCATTTTCACTTCACTTTCACACAAAATTTTTTTTTCACTTCACTTTCGCTAAACATAATTTTTCACTCCATTGACACTTCACTTTTACTCCACTTTTACTTCAAAATTTATTTTATCATTACTTTCACTCCACTTTCATTTATACTCAAAAAAATTTTCCACTTTCAACATTTTCACTTTCAATCAAAATTTATTTTCATTGCACTTTTACTTCACTTTAATTCAAAATTTTTTTTTCATTCCACTTTTACTTCACTTTAACTCAAAAATTTTATTTATTACACTTTCTCTTTTCTCTCATTTGGACTCAAAATTTTGTTTCACTTCAATTTGACTTTATTTTTACTAAAAATTTATTTTCCGTCCAATTTTACTTCAATTTCACTCAACATTTTTTTCACTCCATTTTTACTTCACTTTCACTCAAAATTTATTTTCATCCCACTTTTACTTTACTTTAACTCAATGATATTTTTTATTTATGCTTTGACTCAAAATTAATTTTCACTTCAATTTCATTTCATTTTTACTCAAAATTTATTTACCCTCCGCAATTTCATGTCACTTTCACTCAAAATGTTTTTCACTTCACGTTTACTTTACTTTCAAAACACTTTATTTCCTATAAATACATTTTTAAGGAGAGTGAAGTGAAAATGGAGTAAAAGTGCAATGAAAATTGAGAGAAAATGAAATGAAATTGAAGTGAAAATAAATTCGGAGTCAAAGTGAAAGTAAAGTTAAAGTGTAATAAACAATTATTTTGAGTTAAAGTAAAGTAAAAGTAAAATGAAAATAAATTTTCGGTGAAAGTGAAAATGCAGTTAAAAAAAATTGGAGTGAAAGTGAAGTGAAAATGGAGTGAAATACAAATTTTGAGAGAAAGTGAAGTGAAAATGATGTGAAAAACATTTTTAAATGAATGTGAAGTGATAGTGGAGTGAAAATGGAGTGAAAATTAATTTTTGGGTGAAAGTGAAGTGAAAATTGAGTGAAAAACAAAATTTCTGAGTAAATGTGAAGTGAAAATGGAGTGAAAATATT
Organism: Leptopilina myrica (nomen nudum); assembly: GCA_032872475.1. Taxonomy (NCBI): domain Eukaryota; kingdom Metazoa; phylum Arthropoda; class Insecta; order Hymenoptera; family Figitidae; genus Leptopilina; species Leptopilina myrica (nomen nudum). Next base: position 10,169,493 of record CM065464.1, on the reverse strand, counting down.
TCTTTAGTAAAATTGAAGTGAAAATGGAGTAGAATAAAAATTTTGAGTGAAAGCGAAGTGAAAATGGAGTGAAAAATCTTTTTTCAATGAATACGGAGTGATAGTGAAGTGAAAGCAGAGTGAAAGTGAAGTGAAATTACCTAATCGACCACAGGCACTAAAAAGATGCTAAAAAATGAATCTCTAAAGAGTGATAAATTATATAGAGATGATTTTGAACCTAACATTAGACTGTCTTCCTAAATGCTCAGTGCTTAAAAACCAAGACCAATTTTTTTTATAATTCCCATTAAACATTTACTATTAATAAATCCCATTAGCTAAAAAAATCGTCAAATTTCGTAATAAGTGGCGAATTACATGACATTAGTTGTACTTACCAATATAAAAAAGCTGTCCTACGGCGCCAAATCGGATAACCGGATATGACAATAGCCAGGGAGGTTAAGCGTGTTTGCCCTTCTCTTGAAGGCCCATTCAAAGCGACAATGAGGGCCTTCGAATGCTATTCACTTTTCTCCCCCCTTTGGACGAAAATGCGCAAGAATCTTCTCCCTATGCTATACACATATAGCATTTCATTTCTCATTCTTTATCGGTCTATTGGCATTCAGAATTCAAACACCGGGCCTTCGATCTTAAAACAACTTTTCCTGATGGAATATTTTTTCTCCTTCTTCTTCTTCTATTTCTTCTTTAACGTTGGTCAAGAAATCCGCCCAAATCACCACAATGAGCCTAATCAGCCAAAGTGTATATACACAATCGACAACAAACCATATGTTATCCTTGAGTAGATGACGATCTTTATCTCTATGTTGAGAATAAACCACCGTTTTGAGGAGACTCCCGATGTGGACCCTGGGTTGAAAATTTATTGCCTACATGACACTGCCGAGCAACAGCTGCTGATTTTACGCCTCTCTTCACTCTCTTGTAAAGTTTGATTTGTTTCCGCTATTCTCTTGCTTGTTTGTTAATGTACCTTGCGATTATTCTCGAGTCGTTTAGAAGTTATTTAGCATTATTGTGATGATCAGTGGGATATTTTCATTTTCAAAAGTAAACAGATTGTTAAACCTCGACTATTCGATGTGATTGTTTATCAAAATATTGGAAAATAATTGAATTCCTCTAAAAGATGTTTTTATATTTTCAATAATAATAATAATAATAACTTGATTACAATTTTTGAGAACAGCTTTTTTTATTTCTACTATTAGCGATCTTAAAGTATAAAAAAAAAATCTCATATAAACAGAAATAGCAGCCTTTAGTGGCTGAAATCCAAAAAAAGTACCCAAGTAGTAGCATAAAATGTAAAAAAAAAATGTATAGTAAATAGTAGATTTTAATATAGTTGAAACCATGAGATTAGGTTTATTAATCCGTTTACATCAAGTAGCTTATATAGGTCTGATAAACATATACCTTTATTTTACGACCTATAGATCGTAAAATTACCATCAATATTGCAAAAATACGTTTATTATTGAAAACATCTTATAGAACGAAAATATTTAAAATATTCAAAATATTTAAAGTCACAAAGTCAGTTGAATTTGAAAGTAAAATTTGTTTATCAAGAAAAAATTGTATAATAAAGGGAAAGATTAATAGCAGAGAGAAATAAGAGTCTGGCTACTTGACAAATTTTCGTCGACAGCTGTTTTGCAAAGTATTGCAAACACGCCCCGTGTGCGGAAGAAAATGATGACCCCCGTGGTCATTATCTTTTCACGCACAAGATATGCGCCCAAAACATGGTCTTTTCTTCGTTGAAGGACCATCTAAAATGTCCAGTGTCAACGCATTACACACAGCATGCCAATGTACAAATCACAGTCCATTTACTCCATTCAGGACGACACTCGGACGTATAACGATCATAAATCTCGTTCGTTCTTATAATATACCCTATACTGCTTCTTTACTCTCTCTCTGTCTGTCTCTCTTTCTCGTCCATAAGGAAGATAAATAGAAGAGAACGATGTGAGACATGCAACACATTTTCAGAGAGTTCGATGCTGGGAAATTTCTAATTTTCTTATTGTTCTTTCCACAGTTTCCTTGAAAGTATCTCAAAAAGTATCAAAGTGATCAAAGTGAATCAAAATTGTTAACAAAAATCTTAATTATTTTTTTATTTGATCCATATTTTTGATAGCAATTCGTTGCCGTTTGATACTTTTTAAGTTGACATCAGTGGATCTCGAAATTGTTTGTAAAAATTAATAGACTAATGTAATTATAATAAATTCACTAATAATTCGAACCAGGGTTGCCAAGCAACCTGGAAATGTCAGGGAATTTGAAAAAACCTGGAAAAGTCAGGGAATTTTGATCGGAATCCTGGAAAATTTATTTTTCAAACCTAATTTTACTTAAATAGTTCAAAATTAATTCAATTTTAAAAGAATTGCAATTATAATTTTTATAAGTAGATGAACAAGAAAATATTTTCATTTAAAATTTTGTAAGACTTCAATTTTAAATGAATTTCATTAAAAAATTTTAAAACCTAGATTTTTTAAAAACCTTAATAACTAAAATTCTTCTAAAATTATTTTAAAAAATTTTTAATATATAGGTATTTAATTGATTATTTAAAAATAACTGATTTATAGAAGAATTTTAGTTAAAACACTAAAATAAAATTGAATTTTAAAGCAAATACGCATATTATTGGGGAAATTCAATTATTTTGAGATAAAGTAAAATTCTTCTCATAAATGCAATTATTTTTTTCTCTCCTTTATTATTAACTCTTTAAGGAATTAAATTATTTTCAAAAAAATTTCAATGCAATTCTTTTGTGACAATTTAATTTTTTTGCAAAATAATTTCCATAAAACTCTTCGTAGAAATTTAATTGATTTCAAAAATTTATTTAAAGTCAATTATTTTCAATGTTTGCTATTTGAATAAAATTTCACGAAACAATTCAATTAGTTAAAACCGAAATTTTAATAAAATTCGTCTGAAGAATTCAATTATTTTCAAACGTAATATAATTTTTCGCAAAAATCCCATTATGTTTGAAAATTTACAAAAATTCTTGTGAAATTTTAAATTGTCTTTGTAAATAATAACATTTTTCTCCGAAATTCAATCATTTTCTCAAATATTAATAATATTCTAGGCAGAATTTCAATTATTTTTAATATACAAAATTTTCATCAAATTTCTCGAAAAATGAAATTATTGTTAAATTTGTCTCTTGACAATAAATAATAATAATAGGAGATATAATATTTAAATTCTGATAAAATTTGTTATAAAAATTCAATGTTAAAAAACATTCAATTATTTAATAAATTATTTATTTTTATAGTTAAATAATTGTAGAATTTTCTAATAAATATTGATATGAAAATCAATTTCAGTAAAAATTTTCGATTGTAATTGAATATCATATTAAAAATGATTTATTTATTTGAAAATTCTACGAGAATTCATTTATTTCACTCTAAAAATAAACATTTTTTTAAATAATTGAACTTTTTTTAAAATTAAATTTTCATGAAGAATCAACAAAATTCTAAATAATAATTGAATTCTTCTGAAACATTTTAATAAATTTTTTTTTAAATAATTGCATTTTTCGAGAAATTTGATAAAAATTTTGTATATATTAAAAACTATTGAAATTCTGATAAGAATTTTATTAAAATTTTTGATAATAATTGAAGTTCGAAGAAAAATTTTATTATTTATAAAGATTATTTAAATTTTGACGGGAGTTTTTGTCAATTTTGAAACATAATTGTATTTTTGTGAAGAATTATGTTAATTTTGAAAATAATCAAATTCTCGAGGTTTCCAATAATTTTCTTATTAATAATAAACCTAGTTTTAAAAATATGGAAAATTTCCGTTTCTAAAACTGGAAAACCTAAAAAAGTCAGAGAATTTGAAAAGTGTACACTGAGAAAAAAAATTATTTGATTCTAACAAATTTTGTTTAAATCAAACTTAAAATATCTTTGCTATATATTTTCTGGTCCAGTTTAAAAGATTATGTATTGAAATCAAACATAAATTGTGATTGATTTTAAATTATCTGTAGTTAACTTTTAAGTTTGATTCAAGCATAAAATTTTTAAACATAATTTTTGTTTAAACCGTAACAGAAAATATGTTTGAATTAAATATAATTATTTAAACAAATAATACTTTTGAATCAATGCAGTAGATATTTTCTATATATTGAAATTAAACTTACAAACTAATTTCAATTAAACAAAATCGTCTAACATTATTTTTGTGTTTCATTTAAGTATAATTATGTTTTCTCAGTGTTAAAGCGTGGCAACCCTGCAAACGGTTCTCTCTATTACCTTAAGTATCGAGTTTTTTTAAGATCATAATTTTTAAGAGACTTTTTTTTAGGATTATATGTATACTATAATGTCTTCTTGAATGTATCAAGTTGATACTAAAGTGTATATTCGTTAAAAATGTTAAAAATGAGTATAAAATAAAAATTGATCTAAATGCGTTTGGATCCAATTAGACTTTCAAGAAAAACTTTCGGAAAGTTTGTTTATAGTTCATTTTTTGTAAAAATATATAAATAGAAATATGGAATTGTATAGAAATATATGGCTATATATAAAAATACCTATATTTTTATAATTTAAGTAAAAATATAGAATTGCATATAGAAATATAGGAAGTGGTATTAAGGAAGAAAGATATAGAAGTTGGAGGCATTTAAAAATTGCCAAGTGGATGAAAATGGAATATTATTGGATATGATGTTGAAAAGATAAGGGATGTTCGTACGGTGTGCGTGAGTGTCTCTCTTGGGCTCGTGCCTGAGTTACGAATTCTTTCGGCTTGAGTATATATTCAGAGGTACCATGGTTCGCTTTGCCCGAAGACGATACCGGTTTCGCTTACAGCTATGTTACGTAGCCTATGGCATAGCACGAGCGCAGCATACGAAGCTACTTCTCTGAAAAGTTGCGGCTTATGTTGTATATGTATATTCCACAAGACCACCACACGAGACTACCACCGTGGTATATCTTGATAACACTCTCCTTTGCTGTAAGGAAGAGGCACACATCAGTGATCCGCAAACGGAAATTTTACACTCCCACCCCTATTTTCTACAGCTATACCATAATCATCCAAAGGGACTTTTCTTTTCTATTTTCCACAACAATTATACTCTCTCTCTCTCTTTCTCTCTGCAAAAAGGAAAACTAGACATCTAATCCCACATTTTTAACAATACAGGAAAATTGTATATTAATAATTAGAACAAACTAATATCGATAGTGAGTTGTTGTTTTTTTTTTCAACGCTCGCACTCGTGAGACAACAATAAATAAAACCTGAAGTGCGTCAAACGGTGTTCCGGGAAGTTTATTTCAAGGGATGTTGACAGTATTGGGTTGCTGATATATCGCCATTGGATATTGTAGTGAAAGCAAATATCAAATGACAACCACTGCTGGTGGTATCTGCGTATCTTTCAACAAGCGCGCAACATGGAGCTTAAATTGAATGAAAATCACAATTGACGAGGCATTAGCATAATGTAGCATGGCTCTGTAGGTGAGGTGGTCCGATATAAACGAAACAAGCGTTTCGAGTGCTGGCTCGTAGATTTTAAAACGCGTACTTCTCTTCCTATCATCATTATAATTTGAAAATTAATAAAAGAACAGTTTTTTCCAATAAATTACGAATCGGAGTTAAAATATGTTGCAAAATGAATTTTAATAAATGAACACAATGCAGTGGGACATGTGACGTATGTATATATATATATATATTTTGCCGTAGACACCTGCTCGGCCATAATCGACGCGTCAAGTATAATTAGCTGATTATTAATACCCGGCCCCCAACCGTGAGCCGCAATGACCGCCCAGACACTTATACGCTGCTTCGCTAAAAAATACATGTTCGCAAGAGAGACGCCCCTGTGGCGATGAAAAAACTCACTCTCGCATAGTGGAGAAAATTTGAACATTTTTGTCTCGAGCAACAAATTTGAACTTACTAACTAACTTCGTTACTTCCTACCTTAAGTTAGTAATTTCATAAGTTAGTTAATCAGTAAATCGCAGTTAATCATTTTATAAGTTAGTAAATTAGTTAACAAGTTAATAAGCCAGCAAGTAATTGGTTTCAACTTATTATTAAGTTAGTAAGTCAGTAACACTGTTACCTAAAAAGTGTCAAATTGCAACGAATTAATCTCCAAAAGTGAATCAAATCATCATTTGATCTTAATTTTTGGATGATTTTGATCCATTTTGTGATCATTTTAACATTTTTAGAAAACGGTAACGCTATACCTAATTAGTAAGTTAGAAATTAAATAAGTTAGTTACTTATTTAGCTAAATTAGTAAATAAATCCTTAAGCTAGAAAGTTGGTTAGTAACGAACTATTGTCCATTGTGAAGCTAACATTATCGAATTTTGACAAATCGTTGACTTCATGTTTGATTTAAAGTAAAATTTCATTCATAGTAAAAATAAGAACACCAAATGTATTATTTTAATCATTTCTGCTATTAATTTAATCCTAATGTAATTAAACTGCGTTGTAGATTATTTTAATGCATTCTGCTATTTTAACACATCACAATTTTCTGCGTGAGCAATTATATTTTCATAAAACTTTTCTCAGGAATAAAATTATTTTTGTAAATTAAAAAAAAACATTTTTTTGAAACAATTAAATTATTCTCATAAAAATTAAAATTCTTCTAGGAAAATCAATTATTTTTTGAAGATTTTAGTACCATTTTCAGCAACTATTCAATTATTTTCATAAATAATAAACATTATCTCATAATTTCAAATATTTCCAATGCAATTTTACAAGAATTGGCCAAAAAAATGTAATTATTCATAAAAATTTAATTTCAATTTCTCGAAAACATGAATTATTTAAAAGAATAATTTTTTTCGATTGTTTGGAAGAATTTGATTATTAACAATAATATTAGAATTTTTTGCAGTATCCATTATTTTAAGTTCAATTTTAATTACATTTTTTAAAAAATAATTTTAATATTCTTTTATAGACTTGAATAAAAAATTTTCGAGGATTTCAAGTATTATTTCGATAAAAAAGAAAATTATTCTCGAAAATTCAAATATTTATCGGTATTTTAATAAAATTCTTTGTAGAATTCAATTATTTTAATATATACATAACAATATTCATCAATTATTCTATTATTTTTCAAAATAATAATTTTCTTTTTAGAAATTCAATTATTTTAGAAAATTCTAATAAAATCTTTCGCAAGAATTCAATTATTTTCTGCATAAATAATGAAAAAGTAATAATATGCTTTTTACGAATTTAATGATTTAAAAAAAAAAATTATAAAATGCCACACAAACATTCATTTATTGTCAAAAATGTCAAGAGAATTCTTTGTAAAATTTAATTTTGATATAAATGACAATTCAATTATTTAAATTACAATTTGCATAAAATTAGTCGAAAAAAATGAAATAATCAAAAAATTTGAACTAAATTTTTTCATGAATAATAAAATTCTTTGCAGGAATTCAATATATATTATAGCAAAAGATAATAAAGAGGTATATACAAATTTTTGATAAAAATAAGAAAAAAGCCAGAGAATTGAAATATAGATTGACATTTTTTTATGTTTTAAAAAGTATTTAAATCGATTATTTTTGGTCGTTAAGTTTAATTATTAAATATTCAATTTTGCGATAGCTACTATTTTGCTAAGTTTTTTAGTTTGAAAGCAACTTTTTCACAAGAAAAAAAAATATAACCTTTAACCTTATTTTGGGATAAAAATTCGCTGCAATAACATTTCTCCTAGGTGAGGGAGCCAAAGTCTATGTGAATTAGCATTTGTTAAAATTACCCGCAACTAAATTTATACCACCTTTTTTCTTTGTTGCAACTTTAAAAAAAAAATTAATTATCCCGCGTGTAAAGTAATAATTAAAAAATAATTTTTATTAATTGGAAAATATTAAAAATTAGTAAAGATTGAAGAACAATTAGTAATAGTTGAATAGTAATTAGTAATAATTGAAAAATAGTTAGTCATAATTGAAAAAGAGTTAGTAATAATTGAAAAAAATTAGTAACAATTGAAGAATAATTAGTAATAATTGAATAGTAATTAGTAATAATTGATAAAAAATTAGTAACAATTGAAGAACAATTAGTAATAATTGAAAAATAATTAGTAACAATTGAAGAACAATTAGTAATAATTGAAAAATAATAAATGAAAAATGATCAAAGATAAAAAAAATTAGCAACAATTGAAGAATATTTTCCGCGCAATTGAAGAAATTTACAGTCCAATGTGACTCATAAAATTCAAGATTTGCATTTAATTCTTTCCCCACCTCTCGTTTCTTTATCAACATTTTTATTTATTTTTTTTTTTTGTACTTTCTTCACAGTGTCAAAACGAGCGAAGAAGTTTTAGATCGTGTGATAACTGGCTCTCTCATATACCCATCGACTTTAACGCGACGACCCCCCACCGTTCAATGAGAGACATTTCTCATCATTTTCCATTCAAACCCGTCTCTGAGTTATAAGCTCCGTTGCGCGTCTTAGCGCGGCACAATCGTTCGATTTATTATAAACCCGCGAGCCTAATGAATTTAATTTCATATTTCACGGGCTGGTAAGTAGATTCTCTCTCTCTCTCTCTCTCTCTCTCTCGTATATGCGAAACACACGCGCTTCTCAAATGCGCCAGAGATTTAAGAAACGAACGAAAATTATTTTTTTCTCATACCAACGTGAATTTTTTTTTTTTTTGAAACCCGTCGCCATATTTTAGTTGACGATAAAAGGATTCTTTGTGATTTCTTTCAGGGGGGAATGTCCGGTAGGAGAATCGACGCGCGGTACTTTTTTTTTCTTATTCTGTTTTTGCTTTTTCAAAAAGAGGAGGAAAGTGAATCTCGCGGTAGTTAAGTTATTAAATTTATCTCTTCTGAAGTACCTAGGGCAGAGCTAGAGGGAGAGAGAAAGAGTGGTGATTTATAGTTTTTTTTCTTGCTGCCTAACGACGCGAACGAAAGAATATCGTTCTTGTCTTTATTTCATGTTTTATTTTCACAAAGTCGTGTATATATTCTTTTCCTTCTCTCTCCTTAATTATCATCTATGGTTGTTTTTATTTTTGCCTCGTAGAAAGTATAGTTCTTATTTTCACCGCACCAGGCGCTTTATACAATTTCACCGCGCCTGTGAGGTGCACTTTAAGGTCCTTCTTCAATTAAAAACTCAAAGCGTTGATTTAAATTTTCTTTTGACTCAAATGTTTGCCTTAATTTCCAAAAATTAAAAACTTTCGTAACCATACCCAAAAAGTATATATATATATAGAGTTATAAAAGATCTAAAATCGCTAAACGTTTCTCTTTTTTTAAATATATTTTTGCCTTGGCTTTTAAAAAATTTTTCTACGGATTTTTTAAGAAGAAAATGCCAATATTCGTACCACTTCCGCTATTCAGGGGTGCCACTTTTTTTTCCTCAAGATATTGCAATAAACTATCTTTTAACTTCCGGCAAGCGCGTGTATATATACGCATGTCTTCATCGTAGCGACACGCTTCTCTGACTTTCTGCGTGACTTTCCTCTTAAAGAGGTGAATTTTTCTTTGCGGAAAATAAAAATCCACTTTTTTTCCCCCTGAGAGCGGGAAGAGAGATAATCAAGATTACAGTATCTTTATAAAATAAAAGAATTATTATGTACATAACTTAAAACTTTTATCACAATGTGTTTCAATTTCGCAAAACGCACTATATATGCTATAAACTTAGGTGAGATAAGTTTATTAAAAAAAAAAAAATTGCCCCTTTAATTATGGAAATGTTTCATAATAAACCTTTCGGACGTGTTTCACCACTAATTAAAATAAAAGGTTCCTTTGAATTTATTTCTATAAAAAAGGTTACTTTCGAATTTAAAAAAAAATTGTTGATGTTAACAAAGCAGTGCAATGATAACAATGATAGTAAAAATAAAATTAATAATACTGATAATAATAATAATAATAATAATAATAATAATAATAATAATAATAATAATAATAATAATAACGAAAATAGTATTAATAATAATAATAACAATAATAGTAACAGTACTAATAAAATCCGGCGGCGCTTCGAAAGGTTCGTCTACAATACCCCATAGTTCTATAATTACATTTACAGAATGAAAAGAAAATCACAAAAAAACAAGAACTAAGCAAATAATAATTTAATGTATTTTAAAAAAATTGATTGTTTTTTGCAGCCTCTCTTTAATTTAATCCGTAATATATAATTTGAAATAATTATCATTGTAAAATAATGCTTATCGATGTTAATCTACGGGCCTGGCATCATAGGGACCTAACAAAGCGCAAATCCCTTTCGAGTGTACATTTTTATATATATATATATATATATATGTATAGGGTTGGTATGGTCAGCGGCAATACCGCAGTGCACGAACCTTGACGTTAATGGCATGTATTACCGCTAATAATGTTAAAAACGCCACGATATATATCGAGTGCATGCCTCGTAAAAATTTACTTATAATTGTGCGTAGACGCCTTGATTGACTTCTTAACAACAGGAAGTTCATATATATATACATGTGGGGAGAAGAACTTTAATAAGAACATTTAATCCGAGCATATTTTTTTAAAAAATGTATTCAGTATATTATGTAAACTTGAATTTAATTTTTTAGTTGCATATATATTAAAAAAATCTATTTCCGAAACAATAAAAATCTATCAAGGGGACTGAAAAAATTCAATTAGTAACTTCACGTTTGAATTTTTTTTGTCCCTTATGTATCGTATTCTTTAAATTATCGATATAAAATTCAACAATGAATATTAGAAAATATTTTATGCTGTAAAATTGTCTTTTAATTGTTTTTCTCGCATTTGATGCAAAATCCACATATACGTTATATTCCTTCACTAATTATCGACATATTCAATTCAAGATATTAGACGCTGCGCGGTAATTTAATGTTACGAAATAGTAATAACAGATATTTTGTGATATATAGTGACATAACAGCACTCACGTTATCCGCACATGTGTCAATCAATATATTTTTTCTCATCCACAAATATATAGCGCACGTGTAAAAATACTTTCGAAAATTTCTTATTTCATTCCTTTTTTTTCCACCGGAGAAAAATAGATTCTTTGCGGTTATAATTAACAGAATATTTCAAAATCTGTAAATATTATAAATCTACTGCGAAATTGCATCGATAGATTTTCTTGTTTCGTGATTATAATCTCGACATTTAGAGGGAACTTGCGGTGACATTTTAAATTTTTCATATATATATATATATATGTGGAATTATTGGCGTAAAATAACGATAAGAAAATCAAGTAGCCGAAGCGACACCTGCGGTGACTAGAAAATAAATACACTGTATGATAATCGATCGGACAGGCGATTTATTTAAAAACCGCTCACTGCGATTTTATGCCGATCGTTTCTGACACCTCCGAATGATCAAGTTTTTTTCTCTCTCTCTTTTAAATTGAGAATCTGTAGACGTGTATGAGAACGGAAATGGGTGCTACTTTTTTTTACTTCTTCTTTTCATTATAGAGATTAGTTCTTCTATACTGTACATTTTACGCGCACCAGTTTCAAAAGTAGAAAACGATGTTGAATCACTTTCTTTATTGCCATCAATAGTTGGCAAAGATTATATTGGAACATTTTAGAAATTTATTTCCTTTTTTATATTTTATATCTACCCTAATAGTCAAAAATCCAAGTGGAAAATTTGTTAATTTTTTAATATAGAAATAAATTTCGTCTAACTGTTGAATTCTTTTTTTGTTTCAGGTGAGTGAAAAGTCTTTGCTGTTTCGGGTTTGTGAGTAATGGAAAAAAATTTCACTCTTTCTGTAAAAGATTCGCACTAGCGGAACTTAACCTTGGGAGTAGTTCCCATGGCGTCCCGCCAGGCGTCCAAATGGCGCTGGTCAAAGATCCATTCAAACACGAATGATTCCAATGAAATAGGGTTTGAATCAAATAAGCGACTACAAAATAATCGAATAAACACATCACTGACCCGAATATCGACGTGAATCTAATTTAAAAATTGAATTCCAAGATTGAAAAAAAAATTTTCTCTTTTGGTATGGAGGATAAAATATATTGTCTTCGGTACATATTGTCAGTGTAATACATATTACGCTCTAAGTGAATTAATTCGAGTGACACTTTAACTAAACGATGACGTGAGATGACGTAAAAAACAATATCAAGCCCACATGTGGTTTATCGCAGTTCGAGTTTTGCGGTGAATCCCCTTTTCTAGCCGCAGGCAAACCACACGGAGAATACGCAAAGTGGCGAATGGAACGACATCCCTTATATTCCGTTAGTTTGCGACCCCTCATCTTCTTCCTGGGGGGGAAACAACGACCCTTGTGCCTCGGAAATAATTGTATTAGGTTATATCGCGGTACGACGAGAATGACGCGCATTTGCTCGAGGGTGAGCAGACAATTCGCCTGGTTTGTTGCGAACAGTCATCGACACTTGCTGCATTTCAATTTCCGAATCGTGCACGCAAAACAAAAAAGAAGCAGAAGAAGAATTCCATTTAACCACTCAAGCTCTCTTCATTCTTCAACATATGTCCAGAGTGGAAAATCGAAAACTTATTTTATGAAAAACGATCGGGATTCAAAATTTTGATCATCTTTAAGTTTGGGGATTTTATTATATATTTGGTGCTCTTAATTCTCAATTGGAATATTTTGTCTTTTAAGGTTTTCAAAAGCAACCAATTCTCTGATAGTCTAATCCTGGTCTAAGTTAGATTACTGGATCATCTTCTAATCGGAGAGTTTATATTTGGTGCTCTTCATTCCTAATTGGAATATTTTGTCTTTTAAGGTTTTCAAAGCAACTATTCTTCTGTCCGATCGTTCAATCTTGTTGCTTTTCTGGATCATCTTTCAGTCGGAAATATTTGATCCTCTTCATTCCCAATTGGAATATTTTGTCTTTTAAGGTTTTCTATGCAAACCGTTTTTCCGTCTCATCGCCTAAGTCGAATTTCTGGATCATCTTCCAATCGTAAAGTTTATATATCTACAATTCTTGACAAAGCAGAACCACTAGAATTCTAATTTAGAAAGTGGAAGAAAAAACTTCCCTCTTAGATACGGTGTCATGTGTTAGTGGCACAAAATTGTATAATCCATATAGGATATTTTTTTGCACATTCTGCATGTCCTTGGCGGTAGGTGCGTATAGTGGGTGCTGAACAGTATATCACGAGTGAGAATAAATCAACGATGGGCGTAACAGACATCGAGAGACACCATAGAGGTTGGAAGGAAACCCGTCTCTCGAAAGCAACGCCTCGTTAGATTTATCGCAGTGACTCGTCTCCTCTACACCTAAGCACAACAGCCGGTTTGTTCGAGTTACCAATCCTTCTCTCTCTCTCTCTCTCTCTTGCTCTCTTCCCTTTATAGGTATATTTAGATATCAAAGTCCGATGTAATTGGTATACCTCGATACGATCGAACGGGCAACGCTCTCTCGCACGGTTTCAAAGATCTACGGATATCGCCTACCCATCCCTTGTAGAATGTTCCCATGGCCATTTCCTCATTCGAGGTAAAACAACACGGCGACAAATCACAAACATGATGTTAACAATGTCCTTATACAAATCATTCTTTCCATTTGTGGACTTTAGGAGAAACTTTACATCAGGAGAGAAACGTGCGCAGAAATGTTATTCTAAAATTGGAACTATCAGCGTGACTATATAAACTTTGTAGTCTGCTACTTTTCTGGATAATCGAATGTCTGCTAAATCGCTATACACTGTAAGAAAAATTTTGGAAATATTTCACAAAAAAAATTTAGGAAACAAATTCCACTAATTTTTATGAAAAATTTGGAAAAATTCCTTAAAAAATTTAGAAAAATCCC